>CM026554.1:40264760-40298628 GCA_015143295.1 Tetracentron sinense
GATAGAGAATGTCTACCGCACTACCTAAGTCAACGAGCACCCTCTTGATATCGAAGTTATTAATTCTCATTGTGAGGATGAGGGCAACATAATGGGGCCTGACCACGGTTGTTATATCATGGTCATAAAAAGTAAGAGCTTGCTCGATACCCCTAATAGCTGGTTGCACCTGGTAGACCTCAGCCATATGAGATAGCTTCCTCGTTTTCGCCCTGAAGTTCTGCTCCAAGTCTACCGTCGGCGTTTGAGCACGGTGGATAACATTGATTGTATCCATAGGTGCTCCTCCTCGTCCTCCTCCTCGTCCTCCTCCACTGGAATCTAGATTTGAGGGTTCTACAATGCGGGGCAGAGGTGGCAATTCCCTGGCATGCACTGCACCATTACTGGGAACCAGGTACTCCCTTAAGATCCAACAACGGTTAGTCACATGACCACGACACTTGTGATAGTGGTAGTACTCCTGTGCTCGTGGTCTCGTAGTGACGTCGTGAACAGCACGTGCAGGTCATTTGAAATAAGACTCGTTCTCCATTGTCTTCATTATCATCGATGGACTGATCGTGAAATTAACTTGATCAATCCGGTCTTAGACAGGACGTCTCTCCGTTGTCTGATTGCCCCACTCTTTAGGGTCTTGATTGTACCTGGGCTGCACCTAGCTGGGCTGATAAGGACATCTATCTTGCTGCCCCTGGTGTTGCTGATAACTTTGATTGGGTTGAACGAGACGCTTGTCCGACCTGCTCTGCTGCTGATTTTGGTTCTGGTATACTTCATACAGGCACCGATCCGACTAATCCCGTTGATCCACATATACAACCTTCTCTCTTGGTGTTCTCCGTGGTGACTCTTCATCATCAGAAGATTCATACCTCGGCCTCTTCCCCTTCTTTGATGAGGATAGTCCTTCCGCTTTCTCCACAGCTTCCACTCCTACTCCTTTTGCCCTTGGCCATGATACGATTGTGGTGTCGTCTTCGAATCCCCTGAATTTAGCAACACGAACGAGCATATTGTCTAGCTTGGTGGGGTAGTCAAGAGTAAAAGACTCGTAGATCTTGGAGCTCTTTGGCACTGCATTCTTGAATGCGGCTATGCTACTATTGTCCTCCACTTTATCAATGTTCGAGACCTAGTCATTGAACCGCTAAACAAAGTCCCTCAAGGACTCCGTTGGCTTCATTCTCAGAGCGAAGAGTGAATCCGCACCTACTTTCTTCTTTTTATTCACAATATATTGATCAATAAACGCTGACCTTAGTTCGGCCATACTCTTGATTGAGCCAGAGGGCAAGTTACGGAACCATCTCGCAGTAGCTCCTGCCAAACTGTTCGGGAAGGCTTTGTAAAGGAGATTATCATCAGGATTGCGAAGAGCCATTGCGTGCTTGAAGTTGAACAAGTGGTTAACTGGGTCCGTCCTTCCATCGAACATGACAAAGTTTGGCGTCGTGAACTTTGAGGGAGTGTACGACTAGTTGATCTAATCTGAGAAGAGAGAGGTTCCAACATCCAACTTTGCTTGCTGAGCAAACTGATTAGGGGAGCCCCCGCCTGTGCCCCTGACATGGGCACTGATCATAGCCTCTACATCCTTAGGAGTCATCAACGTCCTCTGATGCCCATAGTGCATTTGAGCATTCAGCTCCTGAGCATTACAGACCCATGGCTCCTCACGGGGATATTGGGGATCTCTTAAGTCACTACGAACCCGTGGTTCTCGCAGCTCAACACGAGCATAAAGATCTCGTTGTTCAATACGAACATACTCCAGGTCTCGTGGTTCAACACAAGCTTGATCCCGTTGTCCAGCATGAGCTTGTGGACAGGTGGAGAACGGGGACGGGCAGCTTCACTAAGAGGAGGAATAAGCACAAATCTATTATCAAGATTCTCTTGTAATGGTGGTGATGTTGGCCGTGTTACTGCTCTTCGCGGGGGAGAAGATGGCAGAAGGAGCTGTCATTGAACTGGATGCCTTCGGAGTGGATCTCCTAGAGGAACATTATAGAGCAATTCAGCACCCAATGCATACAAGTTACGCTCGTAAGCGTTTAGCCTTTCTTGAAATGACTGCTGCAGGCTAGTTAGACAGGTCAAAGTGGATTGTTGTTGCTACAAAAGTATCAAGATCTGGTTGGTTTGAGAAACATCTCCTCAGACGGTTGCCCAACTTTAGGTCTAGGAGTCTGCAATACGGTTTGAGCAATAGGAGTGGTTTGAGGGGTGAGATCTTCAACCAGAGGTATGTGGGTTTGACCAACCATAGTGAATAAGAAGAGCAAAGGAGGGGGGTTCGTTTAAGGATTTCCCACAAACGGCGCCAATTTTTGTGTGTGATTTTTCTGGAACGTCCACGCACCACCTGTTTCTTCAAGTCCGGTTTACTAGCAGAAGGAAGATAGTATAGCTCTGGTTGTTGATGAGGTAGAAGAGAAGGGTGTGCACCCTGTAACACACTCTGATGCCAAAGTTAGGATAGGAAGAAGATGAAGTACAGTAAAAAGGGTTGAAGTATTATGAGTGAGAAATACGAAATTTCGTGATCCTTATGCACTGAATCTCTTGGGATATTTATAGGTTAAGCTTTGGATGCCCATCTATGCCCATAGATGTCCATGGATGACCATGCCACTTGCTTTACACTCATTACCGAATATGTCAGATAGATCTTAAGTCTTACGTGTCACACGTGTGAGCCTACTATCTCTAAGGTCGGTCTGAGGTCGAAAATAAGCTAAGATGACCAGCATTAAATGCTAAGACAATGTTTTTCACCTAACAACTGAGTAAAGTGATCGCCTCCTGATTATTTCGTCATGCGAGTCGATCTCATTGTTGACTTAAGCACGGGTTTGTTGTCTTGAGGACAACGAGTTCGTCATCCTCAATATGAATACGGGTCTCCCATCCGTTGTCATAACTACGAAGATATGCTCGTCTTCACAACACTTATGCATTTTACGAATTTTATTCATTACGCTTGATAAAATCAAGTAGAATAAAAGGGTACATTCAAAATTTAAAATTTAGCAACAATTGTCACATATCAATTTTTTTCTGAAAATATTATAACCAAATGTACTAATGAATGAAATTGGAAGAAACCCTTTTCAACATATAGCATATAGCTATTCCAAGTGCTAAAACTAAGAGAAGAGAAGGGGCTTATAACAGCGTAAATTAAACCCAATACCTCAAACATGGAGTCGGGAGCTTTAGATGCATTGAAAAGGGCATCGAGGACAGATGCAGAGACCTGCAATGTCACCGTTGCGATCAACAAACAGGGAAGTAGAAAGAGAGGGGAAGTAGAGAGAGAGAGAGATACCTGAGGAGTGCCCATAAAGACGAGCTGCTTCTTCTTGCTTGTGGGGATGATAGCAGAAGAAGCTCCATTGTAACAGCAAAAGCGTCGAAGCATCAACGAGGTCTGCATCTTCTACAACAGCTATGCCTTTTCTCTTCGGCTTTCTTTTTATTTGCTCATCGCATATGTATAGGTAATTCTTAACTCTTTAAACAGGTGAAATCTGCATAATCTTAATTCTTACCTGCATGATCATCTCCACGGAATTGGATTTTTCCCATCAATGGACAATGGGCCATAGCCCAGTACTTATTAAAAGGCAGTGTTTTAAAAATCACCCAGTTGACTCCAAACTTGGTTGAGTTAACTCGGAGCCAATTCAGTGAGAAACTCGAAAGTGTAATAAATCGGTTTGAAACTCATAATAGAACAAATCGAGTGGATAAGACCGAGATAATTCAGTGGGAAACTCGAAAGTGTAATAAATCGGTTCGAAACTCATAATAGAACAAATCGAGTACATCAGACCGATCTTTGAAGAGTTATTCTTAAAAGAGCACTGATAGGTAGGATTATAAATGGATTTCATGGGTACGTTAACTATTTCCCTTGTTAAAACCCTAATAAAAACAAAAAACGAAGGGGAATATGAAGGATTTAATTTTTAATATTTTTCGAGTTTTAAGTTTCAAGTTCTGTCGAGTTTTGGCCGAATTCGAATTGATCTAATTTTCCAAAATTTTATGTTTTAAACATTGTTTAAAGGTGGCCCTTAGCTTTCTTTTTTTTGTCCTTAGTCCTTACAGATAATGTATACAATCCTTAATTTTATACTACTTGCATAGAGTAGTTTGTGAATGCCTATTCGGTCATTCTCCTTACATACAGATAGTTCAAACAATCTTCAGCTTATAAAACAAAAAAAAAACATCAGAGATTTGAGTTTATATAATTTACTTAGAGTAGTTTGTTAATGCCTATTTGCTTGGACGAGCAAGTAGCATACAGCATACTTCCCTTGGGTGGCCAGTGTTCAAGTCTCAAGGCAGACTTAATGGATTTGGTTTAGATTTCACTTAACTTACCTATTAATACATCGATCGGGTTTGGGTTAATTGTACAATGATTCTCGGTTTGATTCATTGTCAAAGCCTACACTGCCTTTCAAGTTGTTAAAAAAAATCAGTTCCATCTCTATAACATCTTTTGATAAAGGCTCGCTTTCCTGCATCTAAGAATATCTGAGCCCCTTAACTCCCAACCTTCAAAAGATTTATAAGGTACTCGTTCGAAAACCAAGGTTGATCTACCAACAGCATTCATGTAGTTATATCCAGATGCAGAAATACCCACCATTTTATACCAAAAAATCAACCTGATAAATTTATATTAGTGACTATTCAATCTATCACATGGTCTTGTACAGAGAAGAAAAATGGCAAATGCTTCAGAAAGGAAGTCCATTTAATTGGTGGTGGACCATCCTGGTGCAATATATTTCCTAGGTGGGACTAATCAGCTGTTGCACCATCTCATTCACTGGCTACCAATGGCATCCTAGATGAGACACAACAGCCATTTTCTTCACCCAACTAATGGAGTGTTCCTTAATTTATCAAGTTTCTCACCCAAAATTTGAGCAATATCATTCTTCCCCTCATCAAGAAGAGCTTGTTTCAGATTGCTATACATCTGTCCTGGAGGCCTAATCCCCAAATCCAGCATATCCTGAAAGAATTTGCAGGCATTGTCTAACTTATTCTCGCCGCAGAGGCTATTAATCAATGCTGAGAACATATGCATGCTAGGAAGAACTCCCTTGGCCTTCATCTCGTCCCAGACCCTTAAAGCCATGTCAAGTCGCTCCTCGTTACAGAACATCCTCACTATGATCGTGTATGTGCTCAGGCTTGGCTCACATCCGGGCTCCCTGCACATTCTCTGGAAAACTGAGTAGGATTCTTTGGTTCTTCGAGCTTTTATAAGATGATGTAGGATTATATCATAGGTCCGAGAATTCGGGCCGATGCCACATTTCCTCATCTCATCAACCACCCGATAAGCGTCATATAACCGCATCGACCAACAGTAAGACCCCACAACTGCATTGTAAGTGGGAATCTCTGGGACAAAACCACTGGCCTTGGATCGTTCAAAAAACTCAAGGGCTTTATTCAATCTCTTCTCTGAACCCAATCCATTAATCAGTGTACAGTAAATGTGTGGACTCGGTTTGCAATTCTTTGCTTCCATTTCATGGAATAGCTCAATTGCTTCATCGTATTTCCTAGATTTACAGTAGGCGTTGATGACAATTCCGTAATTTACAATGTCAGGTTCAAATCCCTCATCCATCATTTCCCTATAAACTTCCTTCAACCTCAATACACTTTGTTCTTGGCCCCAACCTTCCAAGAGAATGGTGTAGGTCTTGAGGTCAGGTGTAAATCTTCTCTTCTTCATTTTATCAAAAACCTCTTGTGCCTTCTCAACATGTCTGGACTTGCTCAGAATATCGATCAATCGATTAAAATCTGATAATTCTGGTTTCATACCAAACTTCTCCATCGTTTCGAACGTCTCAATCGCCTCTTTGATCTTCCTAGCCCTAGCATATCTCCGGGTAATCAACCCAAAAGTCTCTTTCGTCAACAAACCCTTACTTGTCATGGAACCGACCAAACCCCATATCAATTTGAACTGTTTGATTTTGCCCAGAGCTTCTATAAGAGCATTGTAGCTATCAGTGGTATATTTAAATCCTTCTTGCTTCTCAGCCCATTTGAAGAAAGAGAGCAAAAACACCTGCATTGCTAAGCTTCTTCAACACCTCCACAACAAGTTCAGGGGATACCTTAACTGTAGCATGATCAAGAGCTGACTCGATGTTGTAAGAAGTGTGGTGATTTGAGACTATTTTACAGAGTTTCTCGGTGTCTTCAGCGATTCCCTTGTTAACAGAATCTGGGTTTTCATCATTGGACTCGACTAAAGCTTGGGTTTTGATTAAACCACCATGGATTGATCTGGGGGAAAGAAATATTCTATAACCCAGTAGAAGAGATGGATTATGACGATGATTGGAGAGAACCCACAAGGGATTTTCATTAGGTGACATCTGTTCGTGATCGAAAATTGGAATTTTGCTGGGTTTTACTGAACTGCTGTGAGATCTACAAGAACCCATTTCATGACTAGAAATAGGAGATGAAAGAGAGGGCAACCGGAGGATTAATTTGGCGGTTTTGTCGGAGAAAATACCTGAGTGTTCTCCTGTTTTAGGCAGTCGATTGAATAATCGGAAGAAACCCATTTCAAAAGCAGTGATATTAGATTATATCATATGAAAACGAAGGATCAACATCAGGGATTGTCTCGAGTTTCTTTGGCGAGAGAGAAGCAATTCAAAACCCTAGGGCACTTGTGAGTAGTGTCTTTCATTTCTCTTGTTTCTTTTGGGAAAATGGAAAACGGACCGCAAGGCCCTCTTGCGGTCCTCTTCCAAACGGACCACCCAATTGCAAAGTGCGAGTGAAAATTTTATTTGGGTCCTCTAATCCGAATTCTTCATCTTATTAAATTTTTAGAAATGCTAGCACCAGTCTCAGGCCTCCCAGCAAGGTGGTTGCACATCTCCTGTTATAGGTAGCAACAGGTAGTGTTGCACCCATATTGCGTCTGTGGAAAAAAGTCTACTAATGGAAAAGCGTATGACTAAGTGCATATGGTGCTAGCACTCCTCTTAAATATTTTAGGAGGGCCAACGCTAGACGCACTTAGTCAATTTTTGTCCCCAGACAATATGGGTGCAACCTATGATGTTGCTACCCTAAGGAGATGGGCTGACACTTGTTGCCACCACCTTGCAGGGAAGATAGAATGCAAGCATGTAGAAAACACAAGAACAAAAAGAAGATAGAATGCAAGCATGTAGAAACTCACAAAACAGCAAGGAGTGTTCCCCTTTATTAGTTCAAAGACTGTTGGTGGCTCTACAATAAAGACTAGCACTGACTGCAAACCTACAAGAATGAACCCGAAGCCACACTAGTAGCCTGAAAATCTCAAAAAAGAATCAATCATTTTCCTTCACCTCTGATCCTGATTACAACCACTATAAATAACCTGTGGATTGGAAAAAACAAACCACCTTAAAAAAGAAGAATTACACAGCAAAGAATATACCCGGACTGGTTGTGGTATTTTGATCTGGTCAATCAATTGAGATGCAGAGATAATTACATGGGGGGCGCAAAGGGTCTTTCACAGGATTATTTGCATCGACTAAACTGCGAATTCAGGTCATCAAGAAGGCTTGTCATAGACTCCTCAAATTTCTTAGCTTGAGGCCCAGTCTTCATGACATTGACATCACCCCACTGAGAGCACGGATCCATCCACCAGCTCTTCCGACCAGTGCACCAGGCCCCCATGGTAGCTCGATAGCGCCCCCGGTTGAGGATCTTCTCATCAACCATGTTCAGTACTGGGTCATCTTTTTGGAACTGTCTTGCAAAAGCAGCTCCACTCTGAACCATCTGATCATAATCGGAAATGTTGAGGAACTGTGGTTCCATCCTGGGGGGATTGTCCCAGATCAGATATCTAAGATCACTGTTCACAGTCGTGTTTCGGAACTCTGGCGAATTGCAAATGACAGAATGGAAATAGCCTTCTTGGGATAAAACTACATTGGTAAAATACATAAGAAGCGTTCGGGGAAGATTATCCCAACCGAGAACACAGAATTCCAGAAAGGGCCGGCTCAGGATAACCCATGGGGAACCTGTTAGATGAGAAGAGTGGGCATATTGTCATAAGAAGCATTTCAGAAGTGTTGCAGGCATTTTTAAGTTGTATAAGTAAAATAATAGTGAGAAGAGCTTTGCCTGTAAAAATTTTAAAAGCATCAGGTGTTGGGCGCTTTTCTGTAGCTTGAAAGATTTGGCTGTTCCTCCTGGCCAAGTACAGCCCTGGATCAACTACAATTGGCTGGACCCGCTGGTACCTTCGACAACATAAATTATAATTAGTAGCACGATTTAATGAGGCGAACGCAAGCGTATGACAAGAAAATATTAAAATTAGCAGAAGGTTTTGCCTACTCTTTCCATCCAAGGTCACTGGTGTGATCAATAAAATTGAGGTCCCTCCTCACAGAGGAGAACACATGGGACAGGTCTGAAAGGTGAAATCAAATCAGAAGTTAATGAGTATAGATTTTAAAAGAAAGGTGGCCAATATAAATCTAGAAATAAGAAAATGCAATTGAAGGGACAAGAATGAAAGTAATTCATAGGATATTATTAGTTAGAATCTCATGAATCACAATGTTAAATAAGTCCAACATTGCAAGCTCATTAAATATAAAATACCACCAGGACAGTTGTTACAAAATAAATACCTGGGAAGCCAAGAATGGTGATAATGTAGATAATATGTACATAGAGAAACAACATAGCAGTTGAGAGCTGAGGTGATCGTCAATATTTAAGCCAAACATTAAGGAAACAGTAACTCTGAAGAAAAAGCTATGACAACATACAGGACACTGAAGGTTGGAACTATGGAGCATGGTCTCATACATAATTTTCTGTATCTAATATTGATCATGATATGGAACACAAATGTGTATCAATTACTATTTCTCCACATTAACCTTTGCTGCCACTACCATACATGTACACACAAACAACACCTACATGCGTATGTATATCAAATATTATTTTCTGTTAAAAACATATAACATGAAAGTTTTTCAACCTTATAATTCCCTTTTGGAAAACATTCAACATTCGAATGTGTTATGTAAGTGCCTTAACCTCTTAATTAAGAATGAAGTTGAATAAGAACAAATGAGCTATAAATAATACAGAAACAGCAAAACACTAAAATGGAATCCAAGAACATTGTCATGAAAGCTCAAGAGGGAGAAAATCCATAGGCAGCAAAGAAAGAGAGGGTGGATTCATACTAGCAGCACACAGCCTATGTCATAGAATCCAGAAATAAAGTTCAGCCTCCTAAGCAATCTAAGTCACCTTGGCTTCAACTAGAAAAACTTAGGAAGCCTTTTTTTTGGTTGGTAAAGAATCGGTATATAAATACAGACTAATGTACAAGAAAAGGTTCACCAAGGCATGAATACAAAGCTACTTACTAAAGGCTTCAAAACATACACTGCCAACCACCCCTAGCCCCTAGAAAAGAAGGATGAGAAATCAAGATCCTCGTAGTCCCCCCCTAATCGAACCCAAAGATAGAAGCAACTTAATGAAGTACAACCATATTCTTTGTTTACTTAGAGAAATGTTGTCGAAGACTCTTCTATTCCTCTCTTTCCAAACAAACCACAGAAGGAAACATTTTTCAACCATATTAGAGGTGTCATTTAAATGTCGAACCAGCCAACTGGCTATAAAGTCTGAAAGGAAATACCCAATGCAATCCAAAGAGTGATAAGTTGATTCCATGTCCTTCTAACCGGAGGACAATGGAGTAGACAGTGGTCTCTACTCTCCTTGGCCAGACACATAAAGCAAATGTTTTCCATTCTACACACCCTAAGAGGTAAAAACAAAAAACTTAGGAAATGCTACCAATGGGAAGAAACCAAGGAAGCTTCAATAAAGAACATGGTACTAACCCGAATGCCACACCACTAATTATGGAGATCGAATCACAGCAAATCATGATTGAACTCAGGGGGAGTTCAACGCACCCACAGGTCAACACGTGTCCTTTTTAACCCCTATTAACCGTGGTTAAGATTCACTAACCCTTAGGGTTCAACAATCTGCCCTAGGGTTAATTTTTTTAAAAAAAATATTAAAAACCAAGGTTAGATTGTTGAACCCTAAGGGTTAGTGAATCTTAACCACCGTTAATAAGGATTAAAAGGGACATGTGTTGACCAGTGGGTGCGATTGAACTCGCCCAGAGTTCAATCACGATTGGCTGTGATTCGATCCCCTAGTTATGAGAGCCCCTAAAAAAAGAACACTTGTAGACCACAGAAGGAACCCAATATAAGATGCCTAGAAACTGATAGAAATTAGATTAGACGAAGTGGGTATATGTTACAAATTCTTGAAATAATAGCATATGGATACTGGTATCAGTCCTACATGTTAATACCATGCTATTAATTTTAGTTTTTCTCAAGTTGATGATTATTTTTTAGAGCAGTGATTAGCATACCTGGGAAATGGATTTTACAATCCAAGGCTGGACCTCATTGGTCCATGCCCCCCCTCTTAAATACCCATGCCCCCCCTCTTAAATACCCACGTATTTAAGAGGGGGGGCATGGACCAATGAGGTCCAGCCTTGGATTGTAAAATCCATTTCCCAAGTACGGTAACTATTTCCCTATTTTTTAGTATTGCAAGTACTAAAAATAATAAAGAAAAGAGTAATTGGGTAATAGAATTCCCTACATGCAAGGATTACCACACCTCTTTAGTCAATGAGTCAGCACAGTAGTCTTAGGACTATGCTTAACTTTACACAACTTTTAACAATTGCAAACTTTTTGAAGAAAAATATTCATTGCAATCATTAGATGTTCAAAACCGAAACCACAATTAAAAAGGAGACTTAAAAATGTCTTATAAGCATGCATACAACATCGAAGACTAGTGTTATCGTATGGATACAAGTTTAACATATTCTTAGCAATCAAGAGTTCTTCCTACAAGATGAAAGGAAAGAGAGAGAAAAGCTCACCCTCACGAATCCCTGAGTCACTAGGGGGTACAGAAAGCCTTCAAAAGCCTCACCAATCAGAATGATAGAAAGCATTAAGACAACAGCGAATCCATGGTCTTCAAGTAAGGATACCAATCACTCGAAGGAAAAACAACCACTAATCCTAATACACATGCCGTCTCAACATCAACCTCAAGAAAGATCAATGCCTTCAATAGCCATTCTCGAAGATACATGTCCAAAGTCAAGTTGGTCATGGCATTGCTATTTTGAAATATTTCCTAATGTCATAAGCTCAATGTCACCAGTCACCCCACTCAATACCATTGTAGTCATAGAATCTACGAGATACCTAGGCAATAGGGGTTCCTGAGGTGTGGCGTTGCCTAGGCGACCACAATATAGTTTATTTAGAAATTTAAAATCTCCATATATTACTTAAATCAAGATTAAAAATTAGAAATAAGGCGTATATAAAACATGAAAAAAGAAAAAATAGTTGAGTGGTTTGACTGTCCTTGTTACATCGCCTGGGCACCAATAACTGAAATGGTTAAAGTTCAGAGGATGAGAAGTTAATTGATCCTATAGCTTTGCAGAAGATGATCAAAAAGAGCCAAGAATTCGATAACCTAAAAAAAGAATTTATCACATTCTTATAGAGTTACATACTTCATAATGCACCAAGGACCATTTATTCCATCCTACCCTCCAATCAGCACCAAGAATCACCTCAACATGCATGGGGATGCAGCTTAAAGACCATTAACATGAGCAACAGCTACCCATCCATTGATATGCAAGGCAGAAATAGTTATTCCTAGTTTCCTACCGTCACTGGATAACAAGGAACCATTAGAGATTGAATATCAGCAAACTTTAGTCATGCTACCCTATCCATTGATATGCAAGGCAGAAAGACTTTTTCCTGCAATCACTGGATAATAAGGAACCATTAGAGATTGAATATCAACATTATTACCTTTAGTCATGCCTGAAATTTTCAAAATCTTAGCTTCTCTGAATTAGATGGAATTGGTTCCAAGACAGAATTTGCAGGATAACCATCAACGACTTCCATTCTTCTTAGTGTTTCATAATTGAAAATGTGCCTCACATCCCAAGTTTAGTTTCGTGGAGTAAATATCATTCATTGTTGACCATCAATTTTCAGAATCTCTATGGCCAAGAGAGCTTGGTTAAAAGAAGTGAGGAAGAATAAAACTGATAAATCCCTAAAATGAATCCTAAGACTAAAACTAAGCTGGAAAAAATGGCATCTTGATCAGTTTCGCTGATTCGACCTTAAAGCTTGTGAAAAGCCAAGTCCATTGACACAAAGAGTGCAAGTTTCCGTCAATAGACATATTTAGAGTAATAAAACTATACCAAGCCAACCAAATCACCATTTAAGAATACAAAAGGCCCAGGGGGAAGGGGACAACTTAATGATAGTGAATAAATTTAATTATTTATCTTATATAATTGAGATTCAGGGTTTACAATAAACACCATTGTTATTAACAAGTCCCTTGCAGATTGAGAGAAAGCAATAAAGCTAAAGATACATTGTTTCCTCAATAAATGATCTTATAAATCAAGGTTTAAAAAAGCGGTTACGGACACCATATCAGACACGGCCGAAACCATTACGTATCGCCGTTACGTAAAGGTTTCGGCCGTTTTTTTTTTGCTTTAAAAAAATCCAAAAAATCACAATAAATAGAAAAAAATTAAAAAACACGTAATGAAGAACAAGTCCTACGACCGAAACCATTACGTATCGGGCGATACGTATTTTTTTCAAGAAAATAAATTTGTGTGGCGAACGATTCCTATGACCGAAACCATTACGTAAAGGGCGTTACGCCCGTTACGTAAAGGTTTCGGGCGATACGTATTTTTTTGGGGAAAAAGCCGTAAAGGCACAATTTCGGGTATCGGAGGTCACCGAAACCGTTATGTAACAGTTTCGGCAAGTTTTTAAACCATATTATAAATATTAAAGATAACTGTCAACAGACTTACGACTAACCTCCTTCAGCAGCGATGGTCTACCATCTACATGCCAAATCGGATTAATTTTCATATTTGACAGAGTAGTCCAATAAATTATTGCACAAAAGATTTCCACTTTCTAGCAAGAACAAAACAGATTTAATAAGGCAGAAAAGGCTCAATGCTCAACCTAAAAGAAACAATGAAAACCATATTACCCATTTAATTAAATCATCGTCCAAGCCTGGCCTGAATTATATGGCTTTTGGGTCACCATAATGTCTTGCAATGTAAGAATGTTACATTCTATCAAGGGTGCATCCTCCGTCAATTCCTGTGCCTTAAAATCTTTTCGCACTACCTCAATCCAGATCCTTTATGGCCCTACTCCTTTTAGAGCTCTCAACCTACCAATGCACTCCTCACTGCTGCCATCAATGACCTCTACTACACATGACAAAACCATCTCAAAACTACTCCCTTTATTTTATCACTTACTGAAGCCAAGGATTAAAAGTACGATTTCAGGGGATGTATCGGTCCGAAATCTATACGAATCGATTTCGGTATCAGTTTCAGACAATACATATAATTTTTTCTTTTTAAGTAAAAATCAATTTAAATTTTATAAGAAAATCAAATGAGTTATAAGAATCAAATTTACCAAATATAAAGTCTTTAGAAGCGACTCAAAGACAAAGTAGCAAACACAATTACAATTATTTCCATGACTGGAGCTACTCTTAAGCTCTGTGAATGTGATCATCCATATTTCTATCTTTCCTAGTTTTGTCACTCATCAATCTCAACATTCTTGTCTTGGGAAAAAGAATCATTTCATGGAAAAAAATAAATCATTTCAAAGCTCTCAACATATACCAATTGACTCCTCAGTGCTGCCATCAATGACCACTACTACACATGACAAAACAATCTCAAAACTATTCCTTTTATTTTATCACCTATTGGAGCTAGTCTTAAGTTTTGTGGATGTGCTCATCCATAGTTCTATCTTTCCTAGTTTTGTGACTCAATCCATCTCTACATCCTCAACATGGAAAGAAAAATCATTTTATGTACATGTGCTTTCCTGAATGTCAACATTCCGCTTCATTTGTGGATGTGCTCATCCATAGTTCTATCTTTCCTAGTTTTGTTACTCAATCCATCTCTACATCCTCAACATGGAAAGAAAAATCATTTTATGTACATGTGGTTTCCTGAATGTCAACATTCCGCTTCATAAAGCACAAACAGTTCCTGAATGTCAACATTCCGCTTCATAAAGCACAAGCGGTCTTGCTATTGCCTGATAATATTTTCCTTAAGTTTTGTCCACATGACACATCCTTTAAACCCAATTGATTAAATCGAGACTAATGAATCCTAACAGAATTTGAACCCTAAACAACAAAACATTTCAATGATGGTTATCCTGGATGAATTGCAAATTGGCATTCCAAATAAAAATGTCAATGATAAGTTGGTATAAAGATATGATGTAGGGTAGTAACCATACAATCTGGTGGATCATGGATTTTCCCTAATACCATCTGTAGAACCCTAAAATTTATTAATTTTACGTAAAGGTCCTTACACACTCGTAAAATTATATAAAGAGCCTAAAATCATTAAAAAGCCCTATACATTTAAATTGGGCCTAATGACAAGGCATGGGCCTCTTACGGCTCGGGTCTGGGCACGAAGTAGAAAGCCCATAAACTCAAAACCCAAGTCCAAATCTAAATGGGTCACACACTCGATAAATGGGTCGATCCATCAACACAAAAAACCTGATTGTGGACTCAATATCCAAGAAAATGGGTGGGGCCCATCAAAATCTCCTAAGTCCCTTAAACCACTAAATAAAGTAGGACTCTTGGAATCCTCATCTTTAAATGGGTGAGGTTTATCAAAATCTCTTAAGTCCCTTAAACCACTAAATGGAGTGGGACTCTTGAGATCCTTATCTCTAAAAGTCTATAAATAAGACCCAAAGCTAGAGATTTGAGGATTCAGAAATCCAGAAAAATTTAGAAGAAGCCAAAGAAGAGAAGTCAGAAGCATTCACTAGCTTTCAAAGAAAGGAAATCAAAACATTCCAGAGAAGACAAAGCTGCAAAGAAACCAGTTCTCCTCTAGAATAATTTTCTAGCCGATCAAGCGCGAAACCCGGAAGAAAATACATCAACACCTTCAAAGAAGATCAAGATCACGCCTCGGCCCTCATCTTTTACTTTAAAAATATCTTATCGTTAATCAGAGGATTTCTTTAGAGTTGTACCAAACTGAAAATAAATAAAATATTTTGTTCATCATTATTTCGTCCACGAAATTTTGTGTTGACAAATTTTTGGCACACCCGGTGGAATACTCTCTACCTCTCATCTTTCAGTCAGCAAACAATTAAGCAGCAGCAATGGCCCCCAAGAGAACTGTTGTTGCAGCCACCGCCATCCATAGAAAGAGGAGCACAGCCTCTTCTGCACCTGAATCTACACCAGCTACCAGTGATGATCGGCGAGCAACACATCATATGACGCAGTCTGGCGCCTCTCACTTGGTTGGGGCCCTCTCCCAGCATCGCAAGCAACGCGTCTCCAAAATGATGCAAATGGCTAAAACTGTGCGGGCCAGGATGCCTGAGGGTATGTCCTCCAGTCATCCTTCTGATGCGCAGTCTAGTGCAAGATCAACATCTTCCGTGACCTCTCCTTCTCAAGGTCGAGCCTCCAAAGAAGTGCAGAATCAGAATCAATCAAATTCTGAGACACATACCTCTATCAGGTCTGTCATGATGATTGAAGCAACGACGATTGAAGAGCAGATCGCACAAATGTCTAACGCAATTGCAAATTTAACAAAGGCAGTTGAAGATAAAGATGCCCAGATTGTAGACCTGGTAAGCCGCTTGGAGCAGAATAACCAAGCAGATGAATCCAATCAATGACCGACAAATCCCCCCGGGTTCAATCTTCGAGGCCCTCGTGAAGCGGAAGAACAAAACAAAGGGTTCACTCTCCAAGGACATCGTGATGCAGAGGAACAAAACCGGAATGCATCCGGCTCGCGAGATCCCACTCGGGACAGTCACCAAGTATCAATTGCTTCGCTCTTTGTCCAGCAGCTACAAGCAATGATTTCCGATACCATTTGTGCTCAGTACGGGGGTGCGTCACAATCTTCCTTGGTCTATGCCAAGCCATACTCTCAACGCATTGAGCAAATGCGCTTCTCGGCAGGATACCAACCGCCAAAATTTCAACAGTTCGATGGAAAAGGCAATCCAAAGCAACACGTTGCCCACTTTATCGAGACTTGCAATAATGTCGGCACGTACGGAGACTTCATGGTGAAACAGTTCGTTCGCTCCCTCAAAGGGAATGCGTTCGACTGGTATACCGATCTAGAGTTTGGTTCCATTGACAGTTGGGATCAACTGGAGCGCGAGTTTCTCACCCGCTTCTACAGCACCAGAAGGACAGTGAGCATGGTGGAGCTTGCCGCTGTACGACAAGTTAAAGATGAACCTGTTATTGACTACATCGACAAGTGGAGGAATCTTGCTCTTAACTGCAAGAATCGTCTTTCTGAACCATCTGCTATTAAGATGTGCATCCAAGGGATGCACTGGGGGCTTCTTTACATCCTTAAAGGGATTAAGCCTCGTTCTTTTGAAGAATTAGCTACACGGGCTCATGACATGGAGCTCAGTATAGCCGCACATGGAGATCCACGACCGATCGATTCTTTCAAGTCGGAGAAGAAACAATGGAACGCATCCAAACCCTCCAAGACTAAGGAGGCTATGATCACCACTACTACCACCAAGCCGGTCAAGATCTCGAGCCAAAAGATGCAGGAACCGCCCAAGGCAGGCACATCTCAAGAAAGAGGGCAAGGCAGGATGACACTCAAGGAGCTCGAGGCAAAAGAATATCCTTTTCCAGACTCTGAGGTATCTAGCATACTCGATCAACTGCTAAGTCTAAAGTTGATTGAATTGCCAATCTCTAAACGTCCAGAGGAAGCGGGTCGCATTGATGACCCAAAATACTGCCGATACCACCAACTGATTAGCCATCCGGTTGAAAAATGTTTCGTCCTCAAAGAGAAGATTATGGACCTAGCTCGACAAGGAAAGATTGAACTTGACTCCGTCAATGATGTGGCAGCCTTGAATATGACGAGTGTTGCCTTCGGGTCTTTCAACCCCAGTTTGATTCCACATTTATCATCTGTAGCAATATTGTCTCCTCAAGCAATAAAAGCACCATGGCCGCCACAAAATTTGAAGCAAGTTACAGCCGGAACTCTTGGCTTTGGCATCCCCCATTCAATATCAGTGATAGCATCCAGTCAAGGGCAAATTCCATTGTCTCAGCTACATCAGCAACAACAATGTCTCCCTACAAAAATTGAACGAGTCAACAGAAAAATCTTCTCTCATTGATGATGACGATTGGACATTGGTTACACGACAGCGATGACGTGTGCAACATCCACCACCTCTTTTTCATCAAAGAGCAAAACGGACTAAAAGAAAGACTCGTCCAAGCATCAAGTCAAAAAAGAAGAAGGTAGTGAAGAAAAAAGCA
This sequence comes from Tetracentron sinense, assembly GCA_015143295.1. NCBI lineage: Eukaryota > Viridiplantae > Streptophyta > Magnoliopsida > Trochodendrales > Trochodendraceae > Tetracentron > Tetracentron sinense. The sequence goes on from CM026554.1 coordinate 40,282,380, forward strand.
TTCAAAGTGCCTCCTGTTAATCCTGAAGAGATTTTTCAGCAATTTCCTCCTTTGGCAATCACATTTGGCGACTTCATACCAAAGTGGTTTCTCCAAAAACAGCAACGAGAGCCAGCCTACTCTGTTGCATGTTACCAAGTCGAGTCAGACACATCGGAAGAAGACGTGAATGATGCACCTGCCAACCAATCATCCCCTTCAATTCATGAAGAGGAGCATCCTAAAGGAAAAGATGATGCATCCAACATTGAAGAGACATCAATACACTTGAGTCTTTTTGAGGTCCTACAACTACCGGAAAAGACTCGGCTCAACCTCGCTCAAGCCTTGACTAATCCTGACAAGTACAAGAGAAAAGACTTGGTTCAAAGGAAGTCGGAGACATGTGCCTCTTGCATGGCCACCATCACCTTCGATGACGAAGACCTACAACTTGGTTCTCATCCTCATAACAGGCCGTTGTATGTCACAGGATCCATTAAAGAACACAAAGTTCAGCGCATTCTTCTTGACTGTGGGTCCGCTGTCAATATCATGCCCATTCGCACAATTAGAAAAGTCAGCATTTCTCCAGATCAATTGAGTCGAAGTAGGTTAGTGATCCAAGGCTTTAACCAAGGAGGGCAGAGAGCTATCGGAATGGTCCGTTTAAAGCTCACAATCGAAGACTTGGAGTCCGAAATACTCTTCCATGTCATTGATTGTAAGACATCATACCACTTGCTACTAGGACGTCCCTGGTTACATAAGACGGGTGTGGTTCCATCTACATGGCATCAATGCTTCAAGTATTACAAGGATGGTGTGCAGAGAAAGATTGTTGCTGAGAGTCAACCTTTTGAGAAGACTGAAACACACTTTGCTGATGCTAAGTTCCACATGGAGACTGAAGTCTTTTTGGAAGCACTTCCAACTTCAGTACCATCTTCTAGCAGACTCGACATCAACAAAGGAAAAGAAGCTGAAATCATTTCATCCCCCAAGTCCCAAAAGGATGAGAAAGCTCAAAAAGTATCAAAAGGAGAGGAAACGAGCAAGTCAACGAAAAACTCTACCAACATCTCCAATCCAATCTCAGTACTTCAATACATTCCGCAATCACGTCGAAAACCGGGACAACTCCCTTTTGTGGCAATGACTAAAGAAGTCAACTCTACTTTTTCGAAAGCCAACCTAAACACTTTGCAAGATGAGTTAGTTCTTCCAGTGGTACCGCTCGTCAAATCCACAATTATAAGGCCACCAATTGTAGGATTTGTCGCATCTACAATGAAATTTGAAGAAGAGGAAGGCATCTCAACCCAAGAAAGGTCAGAGGGTTGGAACGGAGCTAAGGAGAAAAGCTCTTCGAAGCAGCTAAATATGGAAAAGGTGAGCCCATACGTTTAAGCGAGCTTCAACCTCTTGACCAAATCCATGGTCTCACAAAGGCGCAGGCCCAACTTGTTCGAACGAACCACTGATTCTTTACATCAGTGCACAGGAGCAGTCATTAGGGGCATTATTGGCACAAGAGAACCATGATGGCAAAGAAAATGCGCTCTACTACCTGAGCCGAACTCTGGTGGGGGCAGAATTGAACTATTCACCCATTGAGAAGATGTGTCTTGCTCTTATCATCGCTACAAAAAAGTTGAGGCACTATATGCTATCACACACAGTCCGACTTATCTCTCGGGCTGATCCACTCAAATACATAATGACAAGAACGGTTCTATCGGGAAGGCTCGTCAAATGGGCACTTCTCTTGTCAGAATTTGAGATCATTTACATCCCTCAGAAGGCAGTAAAAAGACAAGCGGTAGCTGACTTCCTCGCAGATCATCCAATCCCAGCTGATTGGGAATTGTCTCAAGAATTGCCCGATGAAGAGATCTTCTACACTGATGTAATACCATAATGAAAGATTTTTTTGATGGTGCTGCAAGCAGCAGGAGCAGGAGTCGTCTTTGTAACTCCACAAGATGAAGTTCTTCCATTCGCCTTCACGTTGGCAGAGTTATGTTCAAACAATGTGGCCGAATATCAATCCCTCATAATTGGATTGGAACTAGCCCGAGACATGCAGTTGTACCAGCTCAATGTGTATAGAGATTCAAAGCTCGTCATCAACCAGCTCTTGACAGAGTACGACGTCCTCAAGCCTAATCTAATCCCCTACTATCTTTATGCTGTTGAGCTCGTAAGTCAGTTCGAAGACATCACTATGTTGCATGTGTCAAGAAACGAGAATAAACAAGCTGATGCTTTGGCCAACCTTGCAGCAACTTTAGCTGTACTTGAAGAAGAAGTGACAACGGTTCCTGTCTGTTAGAGATGGGTCATCCCTCACTTGATCCACCATGACATCGCTCACTAAGCAACAAATTTCATTTAAGTGTTCGAGATTGAGGTTGGAGAATGGAGACAACCTCTCATTGAATACCTTCAATATGAAAAATTGCCGAATGATCTCAAGCACAAGACTAAAATTCGTTGTCGTGCGCCCCGATTCCTATACTTCAATAATGAGCTGTATCGTCGCTCCTTCAATGACATCTTGATGAGATTCTTGGAAATGATGAAGCTAGAGAGGCCCTTGAAGAAACTCATTCAGGTATCTGTGGTGCTCATCAGTCAGGACCAAAGTTGCATGATCGCCTAAAGAGAATGGGGTACTATTGGCCAACCATGGTGAAAGACTCGCTCGAGTTTGCCAAAAGATGTCATGCATGTCAAATCCATGGAGACTTCATTCGCCAACCACCCGAGCCGCTTCACCCAACAGTAGCATCTTGGCCCTTTGACAATTGGGGACTTGATGTTATCGGGCCACTCCCAAAGTCTTCTAAACAACACCTCTACATTCTTGCTGCGACAGACTATTTCTCCAAATGGGCAGAAGCAATCCCTCTCAAAGAAGTCAAGAAAGAGACAGTTGTAGACTTCATCAAAAATAATATTGTCTTCCGCTATGGGGTCCCCAGTTATATAGTAACGGATAACGGGAAACCATTCAAGAATGCCCTGATGGATCAATTTTGTCCGAAGTTCGAAATCAAGCAAAGATGCTCTACAATGTATAACGCATCAGCAAACGGACTCGCAGAAGCTTTCAATAAAACTCTTTGCAAGCTCCTTGAGAAAGTTGTTTCCAAGTCAAAAAAGGATTAGCATGAACGGATTGGTGAAGCACTTTGGGCATACCGGACTTCATACCGCACTCCTACATAAGCCACACTTTACTCGCTTGTCTATGGAGTCGAAGCAATACTTCCATTGGAACGCCAAATTCCGTCACTACGGATTGCGATCCAAGAAGGCCTCACAGGTGATGACAATACAAAGCTACGTCTTGCTGAACTCGAAGCTTTGGACGAAAAGAGGTTAGAAGCGCAGCAACGCCTCGAGTGTTATCAAGCTCGCTTGTCTCGAGCTTTCAACAAGAAAGTTTGACCTCGCTCCTTCCAAATAGGTGACTTAGTACTTGCAGTTCGAAGACCCATCATTCTTTCACATTGGTCTGGAGAGAAATTTGATCCAAAGTGGGATGGACCGCATGTGGTGAGAGAAGTCTACAGCAACGGCGCTTACCTTCTTTCAACACCCGATGGAGTTCGTCTTGGTCCTATCAATGGCAAGTTCTTCAAGCAATACTATCCATGATAGAACAATGCTCCTCGATATGAGCCTAAAGTGTCCACAACGCTCCTTGCCGCATGAGCTTAAAATGCATGTCACTTTTGGCTTATACAACCAAAATTGTAAAAGGTTCAATGACTCTTGCTCACTAGACTGAAAATTCAAAAGGACAGTCTAGGCAAAACTTTAAGCAAAAAAAAAAATTAAAAAAAATTTGAACTACTTTAAAGCTTGATCCCACGTCGGGTACGTAGGCAGCTTGGAAAGTTACATCAGGTTTAGCTACCATTTCAAAAAAAAAAGTAGTACTATTATCAAATAAGTGTAATCCACATCTTAAAAAAAAAAAAAAACAAACAAAAGAGATGATGACATGATGCGAAGCTATCTCAATATGCTTGTGGCAAGCTCCAAATATCTCTCTAAACTGGCCCGCATATCATCACAAGCAGCAACCTGGGTCTCGTCTGCCACTAATACTTTGTTAAATTTGTCGCGCTCAGCCTCAATAAAAGAAAGAGCTTCACTTGCACCACGAATATCTGCTGCAAGCTGTCTTATTTCACTAGAGAGTTTCCAATGCTCTTTGTCAATTCGTCTTACTTCAGCTGAAAAATCCGCACGCTTTTGAAGCAATGCAGCCTCTCGCTTCACTGCATCATCATGTTTTCCTCGTGTCGCCTCAAGTTTCTGGCAATGTCCCCGGAGCTTCTCTTCAAAGAGAAGTGATTGACGATTCTTCTCCTCAATCGGTAAAGCTGAAAGAATACTTTCCCTTTTGGAAAGGTATTTGTCTACCCGCTTCAAGAAAGATTCCACTAACTCAGTAAAAGGGGTAGGATCAACATAAAATAACTCTTTGAGAGAAGAGCTGATGATAGGCATTTGGTGAACATGCCACTGCCGCATTTAGGAATAACTTTTTTTAAACATTCCATTAACCTGTGCTAAAAGATAAGTGTTAAGAGCCTCTCGCAAAAGGTCTCGTGCAAGGGTGCTTGCATTCGACTCAGGAAAACAACTGTGTTGAGACATTTGAGAAATAGTTGGCATTCTTTGTTCTTGGAAAACCGTCATTGGCAATGGTGTGGGCTCAATCGGTGCAGGTAGAGATAAAGAAATGCTCTTTCTCTTAAGAGCGTCGCCTATACTTTCAGAAGGATGTGATAATACCTCTTCGTCCTCTTTGTCAGCAACGCCCACAATGGCACCTAAAGCTCTACCTGGACACTCAAGGACCCCTCCTCCTATGGTGCTAATATCTCCGATATCTCCGATAAAAGAATCAAGTGGCAACTCTCCATGCGTCATCATAAGTAGGTCAGATGAATCACCAACTTGATCACCTGTAGTCGTATGGGCCGCTAAGCACTCAGGGGCAGGTATAGGTAAAAGTTCTACAAACAAATATGAAATGCATAAGTTAAAGGATGCATAAAAAAAAAGGGGGGAGGGGGGGGATTCCAGAACAAATGACAAAAATACCTCCAAGGGGTAATGCATTAATCGCCTCAGGAACATCACAAGATGCCTCTCGGTGTCTGAAAGATGGAATGGTATATGCGTCTGTTCAAACTCCAAAGGCCATCCACCAGATCCTTCCTTGGCACTGGTGTCTGTCTCAAGATCTAAGGCGAATCCTCAAGTTTGGTCCTGCTGAATCTTTTGGCTCATCTAATGGTCGCTGCTCACGATCTCACTTCTGAGGATGCCTATTAACAATGGGTCTCAAACGACGGGCATTCCGATCATCAATCCCTTTTGAGGGTTTGTAATCAAAAGCAGAAGACTCACTATCTATTAGAATTTTGGTGTTGATGGCATCTAAGGAGGACGCCGCGGTCTCTTTCCACCAAATGTCATGCTGCGGTCACATTGATGGCCCATATCTCGCCTTACGCGAGGAATGTGAAAAGTCGCCATACTCGAGACACGAGTCAAGGAAAGCCAAAGACTGTAAAGTCTCACAGCATCTAGATGGCCAACAATGGGAATAGGCGTACCAGGGATACGTTGACGAAAGTCGTGTTGTCCGGCAAAGCGATGTGGACTATACATCTCTACCTCAAAGACATTCCCTCGGCGGAATACTAAAAGTCCTGGTTTGCAACTAACCATAAACTCTGCGGTTGAAGGGGAACGTTTTCCATCGTCAATCCAACGTTCACTGCCACCATGCAATGGATGAAATGCCTCAGGTTGCCAGTCAAAGTTGCATGGATTTGTACCACGGATTAAATCTCGACAGTCTTTAGCTTCATCCTCCCAGTAGTAATAAGCCTTGCTGACACTGGCTATACGCAACAAAAGTGGAGTCAAAGCCTCAGCATCTATATGATCGAACACGCCCTGAGGAAAGTAAAGCCCCGCCCATGCAAAGAGATAATGGAATTGACCATATGTCAGGGAAGCACCAACCTCCTTTTGAGAATGCATACCCCAATATGTATTGGATAGACCCCGATAAAGACATGATAGAAGAGGCGGTACCAAACTGAATGTCGTCCCTCTAGCCATCAAAGAAGCAACCTTGAAAGTCCCAGGATGAAGCATATCTCCATCACTACAAGGAAAGACGAAATGACATAACCATAAGGCCAAATAAGCAGCTATCTCAGCCTCCTCCTCTATTACTGGATCAGCCAAGAATTTAAGCCTAACAAATGGGCTCTCTCCAGCTCTTCGATTTCTCGAGATGAATGTTGGCATGCGAGAAAATGGTCTTTGTAATTTTTGTTGAGAACGTGCTTTATCAGTGTTGATATAATTTGGGGCTATTCTCCGTGCCTTGAAATCTTTAGTCAGTCGAGGATTTGGAATGCGCAAAGCTTTTGGAAACCAGAACTCGAGCCAGTCGGTGTACTTCACTTTATAACTCTCTTTCTTGGAAGCTATAGAAGCATAAGCTTTGAAGAGATATTGACAAGACTTCGGTAATCCAGCGGCATCACCCGACCCCATCAACTCACCAAAAGTGGGAATGGTCTCCTCGTAGTACTCTCCCAAAATCGAGAGTCCCAAAATCTGCTTCATCTCCCAGAGTCAAATCCCTACCTCTCCATGACCCATAACAAAAGTATTAGTCTCGGGGCACCACACTTCACAGAGCGCTCGGAATATGTTGTTTGGACGGCTATATTCTTTGGTGGCAGCAAGGATCGCCAGACCAAGCTTCCTGGTCTCTGGACGACGATGTAACTTGTTATACATGTCAAGGCTCCAGTCCCAAAAACCGCTCAAGTACTGGATCTCGCCTCGCTCATCCAACTTTGATCCCCACCGGGTAAAGCGTTGCGAAATCTTTTGCGCCAAAACCGGTTGTGGATAAGTCAAATCGTCAGTATGATACAAGGCCCGACACAACGAAGGCTGGCGATCGGAAGCTGTCAAATCCCCTGGTGCCATAGAGTGAATTGCAGGATATTCGCTCAAGACGGTCATATCTAAAGTCTTATCGCGTGTCACTTCTCGCACCTTCCATGTTCCAGTCACTGGCTCGTGTGTGATTAAGCGCAATTCTTCTAGCACACCATCTCGGGACTGTGATTTTACTCGTGTATTTGGAAAACGAACCAAAGTCCCGCTCTGAGTTGGATCCTCAGCATCCGCTATCCACATCTCTCGAAGAAGAGGTTTATCAACAACCCTGTGGGTAGAATTCTGGGAGACATCAACAGAAGACTTCTCTCTCTACACACAAGAACATGGAAATTCATCAAAACTCTTGAATTGATTCATTAATTATATGAACTTATAAATAAATAAAAAATTTAACCATTGAAGAACTAAAGCGACCCGGTCGTTCTCCCTTTCTCTCCTTTCTCCCTTGAACAATCATACTTTTCATTGCCCTTAAAAAAAAAAAAAAAAAAAAGGGTGTTAGACAGTCAGACTATGTCATAGCCGTTATAATCTTTCTAAAGAGATCAAAAAAAACAGGCCAGCAAGCAAAACAAGAGGGTCTGATCGTGTGTTGGTTACTTGTCATATTCTTCTAACCAAACCAAATGGCATGCAGCTAGGCCTTGTCAAAGTCTGACGGCCAGACTGCCCCATGCACCATCTTTTGATGTTTGATCAAATTCAAAAGCCAAGAAAAATATACCAAATCAAACAACACAAAAGGACAAAGAAAAAAATAATAAAAAAAAAAAAAACAAAAACAAAAGGGAATCATGTCTCTTTTGAAAGGGACACAAGGATTTGCTAAAAAAAAAAATTACTCCAATTTCCGACTGGTACAATGAGAATCCTAAGGTTCCGAAAGCAGACTCCTCCTGTGTCTACAAACTCAAGATTCCAAGAAGAGATATTGTATGTCTTGATATTTATAGAAGACGGTAAAGAGTTTGTCTTGTTCTCTTATTAGATCTTTGTCTCATTGTCCTTTTAGAAGAATGCCTCCTATTAAATCCTTGTCCTATTAGAATTCAGTTTTCTAACGTGGACTACTCCTTGAAATCCTTAATGGGTTTTTTTTTTTTTTTTTTTTTTTAAGAACCCAAATCCTCCTCAAAGACCAAGACACTAAACTCAATTCAAACTCTATGTCATCCAAATTAAATCCAAGTCAAATATTAAATCAAGGGTTACGCTAATGTCACTCATAGGTTCCATCACTATACCTTGAGGGGGCAATTTGTAGAACCCTAAAATTTATTAATTTTACGCAAAGGTCCTTACACACTCGTAAAATTATATAAAGAGCCTAAAATCATTAAAAAGCCCTATACATTTAAATTGGGCCTAATGACAAGGCATGGGCCTCTTACGGCTCGGGTCTGGGCACGAAGTAGAAAGCCCATAAACTCAAAACCCAAGTCCAAATCTAAATGGGTCACACACTCGATAAATGGGTCGATCCATCAACACAAAAAACCTGATTGTGGACTCAATATCCAAGAAAATGGGTGGGGCCCATCAAAATCTCCTAAGTCCCTTAAACCACTAAATAAAGTAGGACTCTTGGAATCCTCATCTTTAAATGGGTGAGGTTTATCAAAATCTCTTAAGTCCCTTAAACCACTAAATGGAGTGGGACTCTTGAGATCCTTATCTCTAAAAGTCTATAAATAAGACCCAAAGCTAGAGATTTGAGGATTCAGAAATCCAGAAAAATTTAGAAGAAGCCAAAGAAGAGAAGTCAGAAGCATTCACTAACTTTCAAAGAAAGGAAATCAAAACATTCCAGAGAAGACAAAGCTGCAAAGAAACCAGTTCTCCTCTAGAATCATTTTCTAGCCGATCAAGCGCGAAACCCGGAAGAAAAGAAAAGTTACATCAACACCTTCAAAGAAGATCGAGATCACGCCTCAGCCCTCATCTTTTACTTTAAAAATATCTGATCGTTAATCAGAGGATTTCTTGAGAGTTGTACCAAACTGAAAATAAATAAAATATTTTGTTCATCATTATTTCGTAAACGAAATTTTGTGTCGACATCATCTTTTGGTCCATTGGTAAGGAGCAAAACCATCTTGCATTGAATAATCGGAAGCTAGGACGTTTTCAGTATCTTATTGTTTTTTGGTGCTCTCATTTGAAACTTCAGTGATAGGAGTCAAGTGTACTCTTGGTCTTGAGTTTGAGTCTAGTTTGTTTTGTATAGCTCTTTCCCTTTGATCTTGATTGTCTGCACCTTGTAGTTAGCAATTGTACATTCTGCTTCTCTGGTTAATAATATTCTTCCACTTATCAAAAAATAAAAATTTTCATGAGCTAACCAAGGCATAATCCTCCAAAAGATGGAAGCTTCTCACCGATTGGGGAACTTTTAATTCTGAATTAAAACTTCAGGAAATATAAGGAGCCAAATAATCTTAAGAAGTATGAAGAAAATGGCCTTCAGTATCACAGTACAAAGAAATCAAACCTACCCAATTCTCCAGAACTAAAACATCTTCCATTAAATCATAAACACAGAATCAAAAAAAAAATTAACGGAGGGAAGGAAGAGACCCAATTATCATAAATTAAACATCTTATAATGAACACTTAAGACAACTATAAATGCTTACCATCCTGGGTAAGCAGCGGATAATCCATAGCACTCAAAGTAATGAACCAATCCCAACCACCATCAACCCTCAAAAGAATTGCAGCAGCACGAAGTATTGCAGCAATATTCGAAGACCCCATGTAAGTAACCGGATCCGGCTTCCCTACAACATCGACATTTCCAAAAGCTCGAATTGCCGGAACAGCCCTGACCGCAGCAGCCAACTGATTCCGTTCACCATTCGACGCGTCTGACCCAAGGTGTACAAGATACCGATTACGCGGGTGGTAAACCGCTAGCAGTAACCGGAGAATCCGATCCTTTTGACCTCTTCCTCCAGAAATGTAATATGCGAAAGCAGGTGGGTGAGGAACACCGTAGTGAATAGGAGAAGGAAAGGCCCTAGTGGAGCTGAAAGCAGAGGAGGCATTGAAACCTGAGATTGCAGAGAGGAAGATGAGTAATGAAACGAAGGCGACAGAGAAGAGAGTGAAGAGCCATTTCTTCTCAGCTGCCATGGCAGTTCAATTTGTTGCAGGGACATGGAATTAGGGGAAATTGCTTTTGCATGATGGTGAATTCACAGATCTCATGATCTCTGTCTATTTTCTTCTTGGGTTTGGTAGGGTAGCATGGAGCTAGGGTTAGGATTACAGAGAATTGCAGTTGCAGGTGAGATTCAAAGAAATGGGAATTTAAAGCTCTCTGTGATTCAGAGATGGCGGTGAATGAGAAGATGGGAGTTAGGGTTAGGGTTAGGTCAAGGATTGTAGCTCAGATTGGATTTGTAAATTGAATTCTTGGATTCTCTTTGAACAGAAGATGTAAAATGTACTTTTTTTAATGTGTTCATACTGTCTCTATTCTATGAGTGAGAGAGAGACTACAGCGTGACAGGAGAACAATATTCGGTTGTGGAGCGGCGAGATCCGCAACCGGTTTAGTGGTGGTACCCGGGTCGGGCTGGGTTTAGCCGAGCTCAGCTTGAAGTTTAAATCCCGATTCAGCTCAACCCAAGTCCAATCTCACAACATAATATCCAGACCGAGTAGGGAAGGACTGAGTTGAACAATTTATGGGTTGGACTTGAACTGAGTTTATAGATTGAGATCGACGCTAGACAACTTGTGGACGAGTTCAGCTGAGTTCAAGCTGACTTCAAGCTAAGCTAAAGTTGAACTATGTATGGGTCGTATTTAGGCTAATATTGTCCCCACTAATCCGGTCATTTAAAGTTCATTAAAAAAATACTTTTATAAAAATGAGTGAAAATACCACATTTGATTGTCAATCATAAGACCTATCGAATTATTAAACGCATATAGAAAACTTGTATACCATCCTTCATTAATTATTATATTCTCTATCTTCTTCTTTATCTTTATTATTATAATGGGAGGGCTGGGAGAGCCAGGAATCGCTTGATTTTTTTGAAATCGTATAAAATAAAATTTTGATTTAATGTTTTACTTTAATTTCCAAACTATCCATTGCTCATCTATCTATTTAAATAATAGAATCACAGCTAATTGGGATTGAACTCGGGAAGAGTTCCTTACGGGTTAACACATGTCCCTTTTAACTCCTATTAACTGTGGTTAACTCCTCCTCCTTGCTCTCACGTGCATTGCACGTGCCACGTATTAGTTAACCTATAAAAAAAATTAAATATCTCATTTGATTATCAATCATGAAGACCCTATAAAATTATTAAACACATAGAAAACTTATATACCTATCATTCATTAATTATCATTGACCTGTAAAAACATTGATTGAGATGTATGCAGACAAATAAATAAAATACTTCTATCTGTGGTACTTTGAGTGAAGCTTAGTTAAGGTTAGCTCAAACTTAGTCCAGAATTTACTCTTTTAAGTCTAAGCTCAACCCAGCTAAAGTAAGGCAAGCTTAATTAACCCTACAATTATGCGTGAAATTGTTCCACAAGTGAAAGTGAAAGTGCGTGACAATGAACACCATGTGTAAAGTAAGTTTGGACATTCTAAACCCTAGTTATATCAATCCCCTAGATGGTGAATGTGATGGGAAATTTCGGGAGCTCCACATGTCACCAACTGATTGATTTGCTTCTTGGATGAATCTTCAGCTTGTTGAGGAGAGGTGTTCCACCCTGCAAAAGATGTTTTAATACTAAAATAAGTATGGGTAGAAGATGGAGTGCAGAGAGATGATGAACAGTATATTTGGTCTTAAAATTGTTGATCCCCCTTTACTGAATTTCCTTGGTTATTTATAAGCATAGATTCGCATGTCCATTCATGTTCATAGATGATCATGCATCTAATTTAATCATTTTTTTGATATCAGAAAGATTTTTTATCATAAATGCATATATACTCCTTATCAGGCTAGTTCGGGCCAAAAATGGTTCGAAGTGATCAACATTAAATGCCGAGTCAGAGATTTTTACTTAACTCATGAGTATTTTGCATAACAAATCCCCTCCAGAGATTTTCGTCCTACACATGGGCTTGGACCCGTCTTTAATTTGAGCACGAATTTCATATTCGTCCTCATGGGCACGAATTTCATATTTGTCCTCAAGACTTGCTCACTTTACCACTTTTTCCCATTATAGTGAACACTAGCTCAAATGATTAATCTTAACCTAATTAGGGTTAAAAAAAAAAACTTTACCTCATTTACTTTGTAGGTGGTGTTCTTCCTTTTACTGTACATTCCAAAATTAAAATGTCCATGTGAAAAGAATGACATTCATGTTCTTAGATATGAACTCATTGTTAAAGTGCCTAGAGGAGGATGGAAGAGTGTTACATTCAAAAATATTTGTTATGTAGGGTTAGATATACCATATATGATAAGATGATTGGCCTGTCTATAGGATAAGATAATGCTTCCATTTTTATGTACTAATTCGGTAAATAATAAGTATGTAATAATTTATTTCATTTAGCTGTATTTTAACTTCTTCTTTTTTTGTTATAGGTTAATAGATACACACACATTTAGCTGTATTTTAACTTATATGTGCAATGACTCTTTCTCTTCTAATTTTCTTGGGCAATAATTCTATATTAAACATAGAACTTCTTTTATAATTAAAAAAACATATAACCACTTCTTTATTCAATGTATTTAAATCATGCTTCATATTCAAATCATGATTATCAAAGTGAGTTGTAATTTTACATAATCTTCCAAGTATGAATTCCTCATTATATAATTTTTTTCTTCTATATCACAAGAGTGACATTTTAACGTTATCATATATACTACAGAATTATAGAATAAATATAACCACTTCTTTATTCAATGTATTTAAATCATGCTTCATATTCAAATCATGATTATCAAACTGAGTTGTAATTTTACATAATCTTCCAAGTATGAATTCCTCATTATATAATTTTTCTCTTCTATATCACAAGAGTGACATTTTAACGTTATCATATATACTATAGAATTATAGAATAATGCTAGTAATCATGCATTTGATGCAGTCACTTTTCAGCCTTGACACATCAGCTTAGGCTCTTAGGTTTCATGTTTTTCCTTCCAAATTTTTAAAAATACCAATGTGGTGCACACACCATGTGCACACTGGGGTTGTGTGCTCACCAGCATGAGCCTGTATTATTTATAAAACCTCATTTATTATATTCATATCTAGTTTATATGGATATAATACATTCACATTTGTTTAACAAAGAAAAGAGACTGTATATGTGGACACTCAGAAAACTTTGCTTTCAATGTGAGAACACGAGTATGTATATGAGGTTTGGATCATTAAGCCTGATGTCCTTTGTACCCAAAAAAAAAAAAACCCCCCAAACATAGTCATCTCTTGTTTTTAAGAGTGCTAGACAAACTCACCCAATAAAACAAAAGATTATACATAGGTTCTACAAGAAATCTATATTTACACCACAATCTTTCCTCGGTAAGTCCACCGCGAGTCTCTTTAGCATTCCTGTCTAGTTTTTTTTTACTATGAGCATTGCATCCTGAAAGTAAGAAAATATTCTCCTTACATGTATTATTACTAAATAATGCAAATGTTTATGTATTGTAAAGAAGAAAGATGATACTTTAGTCCGGGTCTTGTTTTAGAGTCCTACATGAAAAGTTATGCAAAGCTCTCATTGTGTAGTGTTTATGTAGTAGTGGGCTCAAGGAAGTAACACTTGCTTTGAGAGGTTTAAGCTTACTTAGGTATGCGGAAAAAAAAAAGAAAAACAAATACATATCTCTAAAATGTAATAGATTAGAATCGAATGTGGTATCTTCCTTTTCTTTCTTTCTTCTTCCGCGGTAATAGTTGGAATGGTGTATTCAATAATTGTTAAGTGTTTATGAGGGGTATTTTCGACATTAACCAGAGGTCTCCGACACGTTTCAACTCTTCACACGTGAAAACACCTAAGAAAATAAGCCTTTGAAAAGCAGGTTGCTTTTGAAATTTTTTCAAAAAGGGGGTCTTAAAAGGGTAAAAATCCCTTGGAAAATGGGTAGAATGGTGGCGATGTTCCTGGAAATTATAAAATACTTAAATATTTTTTAACATGTATTTTTTGGTCGGTCATGATCGGTAGGAAGAAAGGAGAAGAGTTTTTTTTTCTTTTTAGGAGGCTCCCTTTATTTTTATTTTGGTGTTTAATTAATTTTTTTTTAAAAGAGCAATAGTTTGCTCCATAGGCGTAGAGCAAACTATTGCTCCTCGCTCTCACATGGCTGTCCCCTTCAACTCAACATGAACTCGATTAAAGTTTTTTTAACTCCGTGGTTAATATATATATATATTTTTTTAAAAGAAAAACCAAAGGTAGATGGGTGAACCTTAGGAGTGAACGAATCTTAACCACAGTTAAATGGAGTTAAAAGGAGGACACATGACAAGAAAAAGGGAGCTAAGACGCATGTCCTCGCATCACCGACCGAGAATGTGATTTTTTTCCCTTTTAAAATTGGTGTATTAGCAATAAGGTGTGGATTGTGCATAGCACCACCCCAATAATATTTGGGGAGTCCCTCTCCAGGCCACGAAATGTAGGGGGCGCGAGGAGGAATGTTTCGCAAAGAAGAGTTGGGGCGTCTGTGATCTAAAATCTTTACTAATATAAAGAGGGTGCCCCTCTTCAATCAAAACGTTGATTGAATCTTTCTGTAATTTTAAAACTACCATTTACTCTTATCTCATCTTCTTCTCTTTTCTTATATCTTCTTCTTATCTTATCTCTTATCTTCTTCTTCTTATCTTATATATAATGAGAATCTCCCCCCCTTAAAAACGTAGATGAATTTTTCATAATTCTCAAATTACTCTTATCATAATCTATAAAGTATAAGACAAACACTTACTAATTATTTTACTTAATTCTCATGCTACCCTGTTACTCATCTAAGTATAATTTCTCTACGACTATAAACGGACTCTAATGAGTCTGGTTATGCCATTGAGATCGCCATGTGTCCCTTTTAGCACTTCTTAACTATGATTAAGATTCATCCACCTCTAGGGTTCACCCACTTATCCTTAGATTATAGAATAAAAAAAATAACTCTAGAAATTAGTGAATTTTAAGCGGGGTAAAAAAGTTAATATTTTTTTCTAAAATAAAGAATAGGTGGGTGAACTCTAGGGTTAGATAAATCTTAACCATTGTTAAGAGGTTTCAAAAGAGACGCGTGGTAACCTCAAGGGCGTAACCGACTCCAACTGTGGTTAAGATTCACCAACCCCTTGGTTTCACCCACTTATTCTTGGTTTTTAGAAAAAATATTAATTTTTTTTATAAACCCTAGTTAAAATTTACTAACTCCTAAGGTTAATTTTTTTCTTCTAAAAACTAAATATAAGGGTGAACCCTAGGGGTGGGTGAATCTTAATCGCAGTTAAAGAGTGTTAAAAGGGACACATGACGATCTTATTGGGGTAACCGGACTCCTCACTCTCTTGGCAAAACGCTCTGAAAGAAGAACGTCTCGTCAAGGTCCCTCCACCCCCTTTTTTTGCTATACTCAAAATGTCCTTAAAGCTTTTTGATTCTTAAAATGTTTATACGTCGTATTTCTATAACTAACGTGTCCCTTACAATTTTTTAAATCCAAAATATCCCTTAAGTTTTGTACCTAAAATATTTTTTAATTTTATTTTTCAAAATGCCCTCACTAGAATCTCTTTTCCCAATCTCTCACGTATTCTTCAAATGTCACTGCATTCTATAACCAACGTGTCCCTCGTAATTTTTTTAATCCAAAATGTCCATTAAGTTCTATACCTAAAATATTTATTCGTTTTTTTTTCTTTTCAAAAGCTCTCACTTGAATCCTTATTCCCAGTATCTTTTCCCTTCCCATCTCTCTCTCGCCTGCTGCCCACCAGTGGTTCATTAATTTTTGAGGAGTGTACCCCCAAGGCCGTTACTCTAAATTTTTCCATAGTCGCAAGATGAGGCAATCACGTGGAGTTCATTTAAAAAAGTAAAAGTCGGACAATATTTGACATTTGTGACGCCCCAGTTGCATCTTTGAAATATTTGCGACTGGGCTAAGCAAAAATCCTTATCCTAATTTGGTGAGAACTGATTTGGTCATTTCGATATCCGTAATCTTAGCCGTTTGGACTTTGGAGCCACACTTCA